>OX465562.1:0-22500 GCA_950022955.1 Xestia ashworthii
GGGGAGCTAGTCAAAAACTAAAACGTTGATATCTTCTATTCTAGACGTGCGATTTTGAAGCTGTTTTCGGCTTTTTTAGACAAAAATAGGCGTCCGCCTGTGTTCTGACCATAACGCGCGCACTTTACACCCGCGTCTGGACTTCATCCCTTATTTTCAGAGAAATCCCTTAAAATTAATTGTTTTTCCAAATTTTCTTCTACATTTTAAATTAGATTATAGTTGCAATAGTCCTCACCCTTCTTCCCTGAATTCTGGTCCACGTTCCGTGTCCCGGTCTCCAGGTTGTGGGGTGAAATTCCAAATTTTTTCTTTCGAAAACTGGTTTTTTGACCAAAAGTCAAAATTTTTGTTCGGCACCTACCACGTTTTATTCCATATATCGCTAGCCCGCGCGGAGACGCGTCTCTGGACACCTCGCACGCGCCCCTAGCTCGAAAAAATTTTGCCCACCCACCCGCCCTCTGGTATATAGGAAGGTAGACGTGGGATTTTCGACAAAATTTTTTTCTTTCAAAATTTATTCTCCTTTAGGCCTGTACATAGGGATTTCTTAAGGGAAAGCTTATTTTAACCATTCTGACTTTGTAAATAACTTATTTTCAGATTTTTTTTAATTTTTTATTAGTTTAGAATATTGTTGTTATTTGTTGTGACAGTCGTACCTAATAAGGCGACTATAATTATATGACATTGTTTTATTTCGATTTTAATTTGATTATTTCATATTTACTTATTGTGTTCCCCCCTTTACAGGGTCACATAAGTACCAGTGTTCCCTCTGAACCTCTCCTCTCGAGCAGATATTGTTGTTCCGTCCCCCGCTTTACAGGGTTCTGTTCTGACAATACCTGCTCCCAAAGTTTTTAAGATGTTTTGCACCCCATCCAGCACCGTGAGGGCTCCTGGCTCTAGCGGCTCGCCGCGATCGGCGGAGAAGGCAATGCTTTCGCCTGCTGACGCAAGGAGGAGAATCTCCTTCGGTGACGAGATTCCTGTTGCGTCACAGGGTGGCCCTGCCACTCCGGGGACGCGCCGAGCTGGTATTGATGCCCCAAGACCGCTCAAAAAGCCTGAGGCGAAGTGCCGCAGCCGCATTGAGGAAGCGAGAGCTTGCCTAAATAAGGCAAAGCTAAACTTGGGCAACTCTCGCAACCTCAAGGCCGAGATAAAGACTGCGGTGCTCGAAGCCATAAACAGGCTTTATGAGCTGGTCAAGGAGTCCGAGCGCGACAAGGCCTCTACCGCACCTGTAGCCGTGCCGGAACCCGCGCCCGCTGCCGACTTCTGCCCCCCGTCCACTTCCGAGAGTCTCGCGAGCCAGACTGAGCTCATTACCACCCTCAAGGAGCACATCTCGGTTGTCAAAGAGAACACCGAGAGGGTGGAAAAGCTCCGAGACAGTCTGGCAAGCAGGGAAAGTGTGGGGGAGACCACTTACGCGGGTGTTGCGGCTGTCAGCAAAATCCACACCGGTGCACAGGCCCTGGAGCGGACGACGCTGCACTCCGTGGTGGTCTCTTCCACACAGGAGATGGATACGGGGGCCGAAGTTCTCGAAAGAGTTCGAAAAGCAGTGGATGCGAAGGAGGGCTGGGTGCGAGTAGAGAGGGTCCGAAAGGCCAAGGACCAAAAGGTCATCATGGGGTGCGCAACGAAGGAGGAGAGAGAAAAGTTAAAAAAGCGACTTGAATCGGCCGGAGAGAACCTCGTCGTCGAGGCGGTGAAAAATCGGGACCCGCTTCTGGTTCTAAGGGATGTGCTATTAGTGCATAGTGACGAAGAGGTACTAAGAGCCCTTAGGAACCAGAACCGGGAGATCTTTGACGGCCTCGAGGACGGGGACCTCAAAATGACTGTCAAATTCCGCAAGAAGTGTCGAAACCCGCATACGAACAGCATTGTGCTGAGTGTTACCCCGGCAATCTGGAAGAGGGCACTCGAAGGGGGCAAACTTCGGATTGACCTCCAGAGAGTGCGCGTCGAGGACCAGACGCCTCTGGTGCAGTGTACCCGCTGTCTGGCATACGGACACGGCAAACGCCTGTGCACGGAGCCAGCCGATCTCTGTAGCCACTGCGGCGGTCCACACCTTAGGTTGGACTGCCCAGTCAAACAGACCGGAGAAGCAGCGGCGTGCATTAACTGCACCAGAGCCAAGCTCGGGGAACACTCGCACAATGCGTTCAGCATAGAATGCCCGATACGCAGGAAGTGGGACGCATTCGCACGAGCAACCATAGCATATTGCTAAAGTTGTCGATGCGCCCACTTCCGCGTACCCAGGGATGACCAATTTGACACAACCAGATTGCAGACGCATTGAGCGAACCACTAGGGTTGGCTTAACTGAGATGGTAAATTGGAGCCATTTTCTTGAGAACGTGGCTAGAATTGTGCTGGTCTGTAAGTCAGCTCTAGTGGAATCGACAAGTTGTGTCAAATTGGTCGTAAATCGTTCGTATTTGTATTCGAATTCGAATATCAGTTTGGTTTTTAAAATTGATATATAAATATATATTTAGTATATACAGACTATATTATGAAGACAAAACCAATAATTCGAAACAATATGAAGTAAACAAAAAATGCGAGGGATAAAGATTGCGGAAAAATACTTAAAAACAAACGAAATTGGAGAAAACTTAAATAGAAATTAAAGAATCATTTACATATAAATATATTAATGAGTACAATAAAAGGTTATAATAATAAAATTTTTGATTAACAGTTCCTTAAAACTAAAGATAATAAATAGTAAAAATATAAATATAAGAATTATACAGTATTAAAAAACACATTGTTAAAAATTTTATTGCATAGTACTTGGTCTTCTCGGCCTCCTAAAAAACTGTCGCTAAACAAGTTCATAAATTCTGTACACAAGGGCTCTGATTCCCATGTCAGAGGGACACTGGTGGGGCAGGAGTGTGGTTTTAGCCGGTTCGAGTCCGGCACTACCTCGACTGTTGCACAGGAGAAATTCCTGTGCGATAGTCGAGGTGTCCGCGGGGATTTCCCACTCCTGCCAAAACAAAAAAAAAAAAAAAAAAAAAAAAAAAAACCTAACCTAACCTAACCTAACCTAACCTAACCTAACCTAACCTAACCTAACCTAACCTAACCTAACCTAACCTAACCTAACCTAACCTAACCTAACCTAACCTAACCTAACCTAACCTAACCTAACCCAGTTCCCCCCGAGCCTCCGTAGTGGTCGGATCGTTTTTAAAGCTGCTCCGCACTTAAAAATACGAAAAAATTGGTTTTTGTGCTCCAATTTCATAGAGTAAAGTTTCGTTGGATGCGGAAACCTGTGCCGCACAAAGTGCCGCGCTCAAATTGTGCCGTTGTGAAGTGCCCTGAAAGTTTATCGTGAAAAACCTCCAATTTGGAGGTTAAGTGAAAACCGCCAAACACAAAATCGCAAACGCTGCTTAAACAAGATCGACGACCCCCTGCTTTTTTATTGCCATCGTGTGTACATCGTGTTTCCCGATCATCTGGAATACTGAAAATCACTCTGACACCACGCATTGGCGAGTTATTCAGGATTTTAATAAAACCACGTGGCCTGAAAAAGCTGAAGGAGCGGAGATAGCGGACTGAAAATTGGCGACCACTTGGACCCCTATCAAAAAAGGCGAGTGCTACTTAAAACAGAATTTTATGTCTACTACATAATTATATATGACAGTTATAAATTTCCAAAATTGAACACTCATAACTCGGGACAGGAGAACAATTCTCAAAATCTACAACTGCAGCCGAGTGCGCGCTCATTAGGAGACCTTAAGTTTCTAATTTTAAAAATTTTAGCATAATTAATTTTAATGTAGTAATCAAAAAACTGAAAATTTCTTAATTTTTGAAATTTGACATCAAAATATAATGTAAAATCTTAAATTTAGTTTTAGCCTTGTAGAAGCTCATTTATAATTAATTTTAGTATTTTTTTCAAAATTTTTACTTTAACAGTTCCAAAGTTATATAATTTTATATGTTTTTTAGTAATAATTCGTTATATATAGCAAAAATCCACTTTTTTACTATTGTATTGTGTTCTTTTACCCTGTTAGGACTTATTTGAGCCGAAACTCGGCCCGGATAACTCTAAAGTCGCCGATAATTGCAAAAGTCGGCCATTTTGGTTAATCCGGATACTCGCTTGTTTGTTGATTATCTCCCAAACCGCTGGTCGTACGAAGCTGCGGTTTTCGGGTCCGGAAAGAGCACATTTTGGTTATTGTGAAACTATAGTTTTCAGGCGTTTTCAGGCTGAAAAGTTTTTCAGGCCTGAAACTTAGATTTTCATATAGAGAGGGTGGAGCCTATCTGTGAATTGAAAACCCCGGTTCGATACGATCAGCGGTTGCGGAGAACGCGGGGTTCTAACTTGTCGTTTGACAGATCGGCGGCCATCTTGGCCAGTCTTACTTGGCTCCAACTCCTTAACCGACAAAGATAATTTGATTCTGTTTTCAGAATATTACTCAGGGGCTTAACATCTACCCCCCTCTTCGGTTTCAGGAGGATTGGGGCTAAAAATTTTCAGTTTCCTGAAACTGGTTTCAGCAGATAGGGCAGGTCAGGCTGAAGCAAACGACCCCAAACTCGGGTCTTCTGCGACGCATGCGACCGGAGAAAACGCAGGTCAAAAAGTCATTTTGACGTTTACGGCGGCCATTTTGAAAAAATTCAAACACCTTTATCTCCGGAACGGTGGGTCGTAGAAGGCTGGGGTTTCTTTTATTGACTAGAGCTGGACTCCTGCTACTTGGGAGGGACTGTTTCAGGGTTTTTCAGGAGAAAAAATTTTTCAGTGCTGAAAATCAGCGCAACGGGGAGATCTCACCAAGCACTTTCATTTCAGCCCAAACTCGGGACATTTCGGCCCGGGCGTTCGGAAGTTACAATCAGTATCCGTTTTCCTGGCAGCAATATCCCGTAATATCCGGAAAATTCAAATTGCCGTATCTCCGGAACCCTTTTAGCTACAGGACGGTGCTTGGTGTCATTTTAAAGGGCTTGGAGGGATCTTTCTGTTGGTTCCATCTAATTGACTCTACATAGAGCACAAAAGTATTTTCGACTCTAAATCGGGTACTGGGGACCCTGGAGCAGTCCTTCTTGCGGATCGAGGCTACTGTGACTGAGCTTATTAAACTCAAAGGAACTCAACTAGTTTTTTCCAGCGGAGACCGACTCTACATAGAGTCTCTCAAAGAGTCACTATATTTTACACTTTTTCTATTGTTCCTTTGAATTTTGTAGTTTTCCCTCGACTTTTTGTTTTGTAGAAGCTCTTGACTCTACCATAGAGGAAAAATTAAAATTTATATTAATTTAATACGATTATTCTTATTACGTGTATTACGAAGGCTTTATTGAGCCAGACTGTAAACTTGGGTTCTCTTTACGACTGTTAACTAGTAATTTTGCTAGTTCTGTTTGTTTAATTGTTTTCTTTGTTGGTTATTTTTTATCTTTTTATTTGACTGCACACATCTTTACACTGTGTGCAGACCACGATATCACGACATAGTCACTATTGTGCTATATAAATTATACTACATCCTCACCTGACGCACTCTTCTGACAATGTTCGCCAGAACACCAGCGAAGCCTTTAGGAGAAAAGGAGAAACAAAAATCTCCCCCTCGGACACAGACGCTTTCGTCCGTAACATCCCCACTAGGGACTCTAACACTCTCGTCCAACGTGAGACGAAGCGTCGAGAACATAGAAGCCGTGGCGTCAGCATCACACCACCTGACTCCAGCTTCTGGCAAGACAGAGGCCTTAATTTTACCAAGGCAGGTTCTGCCAACCCGTTTGACTCGCCTAGCGGAAGCCAAACAAAACGTGATAAAGGCCAAGACTAATGTCAACAATTCACGGAATTTAAAAGGTGATATTAAAACGAATGTGCTGGAGGCAGTAGATAAGCTGTTCCAAATTATAAAGGATGCAGACGCTGAAATAAAAAGGCTCCAAAAGAACGGGGAACCATCTACATCGTTAAAAACTCCGATAACACCAAAGGAGAAGCCCGAGCAATTGATCCCTGAAGCCCATAATCGTATAATTGGACAATTGGAAGAGCAGAGCCGGTTACTCCTGGAAAATGGCAAAAAATTGGACGACCTGAGGGAAAAAATGGAAGAGCAGCATAAGCAGGTCCTTGCCACGCAAACATATGCTGAAAAGGCTGCAGTCCGCTCCACCTTGCACCCACCTCCGCAAAAAGCACTGCATTCAGTGGTAGTCACGTCACAGGACGAACAAGATACAGGAGACCATGTGCTTACAAAGGTGAGAGAGGCTGTGAACGCCAAGGAAGGGTGGATCAAGGTGGAGAGGACTCGCAAAGGAAAGGACAGAAAGGTTATAATGAGCTGCAACACAGAAGAGGACAGGCAGAAAGTCAAACAACGACTGGAAAAATCAGGAAAAAACCTGCTGGTGGAAGAGGTCAAAAACAGAGACCCACTCCTGAGGCTCGCCGATGTCCTTGCAGTAAACACTGACGAGGACATCTTAAGGGCCTTCAGGAATCAGAACAGGGGCATCTTCCACGAGCTAAAGGAAAACGAAGACAGAGTAGATATAAAATATAAAAGAAAAGCCCGCAATCCTCATACTAGTCATATCGTCCTCAGCGTTTCTCCGGCTATTTGGAGAAGGGCGATCGACGCTGGAGCGGTCTACATTGACCTACAACGCGTCCGGGTGCTGGACCAGTCACCACTGGTGCAGTGCTCGCGATGCCTTGGATACGGCCACAGCAAGAGGTTCTGCGTAGATCCAGCGGACCTCTGTAGCCACTGCGGAGAACCGCACCTTAGGGCGCAATGCCCAGAGTGGCTTGCAGGAGGTGTACCCTCTTGCAGAAACTGCACAGCGGCCAAGCTTGATCGCACTGACCACAACGCATTTAGCCAGGAATGTCCCATCAGGAAAAAGCGCGACGCCATAGCTCGCATGTCTATAGCGTATTGCTAAGGGCGTCCAAGCGGATAAAGACCTGTACCGGGTGCTCCAATGCAACCTTCAACGAAAGAAATTGGCCACAGAAGAGCTAATGATTGAAGCAACGGAAAGGAAGATAGCAATAGCGTTGATCCAGGAACCTTATGTGGGTGGGTCGGATAATATGAAGTCATACCGAGGTGTCAGGATATATCAAAACTCTGGAAGGGGAACATCCAAAGCAGCCATCGCTATATTTGATCCCGATCTTGACGTCACTCAACACCCGGAGCTCACCACGAACAACATCGTAGTGGTGAGCGTAAGTACCAAGGAATGGTATGTCACATTGGCTTCATACTATTTTGAACCCGACCTACCCATAGATCCGTACCTGGATCACATAAAAGAGATTGCATCAGCTAAAACAAGGAGGCTTATCATCGGAGGCGACTCCAATGCTAAGAGCACCTGGTGGGGAAGCCCTGAGATCGATCACAGGGGGGACGATATGACTGGTACGCTTCACGAGAGGGACCTCCATATCCTTAACAAAGGTGACACCCCTACCTTTGACACCATTCGGGGCGGAAAACGCTACACCAGTTTCGTTGACGTGACGGCCTGCACTATTGATATGCTGGACCTAGTGGAGGACTGGAAAGTTGTTGTTAATCTCACGAGTGCTGACCACAGCGGTATTAGCTTTAATATCAAGCTTAAAAAATCGGTTGGGGTAAGTGTCAAAAGAACCACTAGAATTTATAATACGAAAAAGGCAAATTGGGAAACCTTTAATCAAAAATTTGAACAATTAAAATCAGAATTAATTTTAGAAATCGGGGAAATTAAAACTATTGATACAATTGATAAACTAGAAACATTCATAAAAAAATATAACAAAGCCATCACAGAATCTTGCATTGCTTCAATTCCATTTAAGAAAAACACAGAGACACTTACCCTGCCATGGTGGTCAGAGGAGCTCGCGAAGATGAAACAGGAAGTCACCACTAGGAAACGCAGAATCAAGAACGCCGCACCGATTCGAAAGCAAAGCGTAGTGGACGCCTACAAAATCGCCAGAGATGAGTATGAATCTAGGGCCATGGAGGCCCTGATCGGAAGCTGGAAGGAGTTTTGCAGCAAACAAGACAAGGAGAGCCTGTGGGAGGGTATTTACCGTGTAATAGGGAGAACGGCAAAAAGGGAAGTGGACATACCCTTGGAAGAAGGCGGCATCACTCTGGATACGAAAGGTTCAGTGGAGTTGCTAGCGAAAACGTTCTACCCGGAAGACCTAAGGGAGAACGATAACAGGAAGCACCAGGAAATAAGGGACCGAGCATCAGTAGTGAACCTACAACAACCTGAGGGACAAAACGATCCTCCGTTCACAACTACGGAAATGCTCACGGCACTGGATTCCTTAAATCCGAAGAAGGCCCCTGGTGCTGACGGATTCACTGCCGATATCTGCAGCCAAGCCATCAAAAGAGATCCAAAACTTTTCCTGGAAGTACTCAACAAATGTCTAGAGCTCCATTATTTCCCAGTTATCTGGAAGGAAGCCACGGTGATAGTGTTGAGGAAACCAGGAAAAGAATCGTACACAACTCCCAAATCGTACCGCCCTATAGGACTCTTACCCGTACTAGGCAAAGTGTACGAGAAAATGTTGGTCGCCAGACTGAAGCACCACCTGCTACCGAAATTAAACCCCAACCAGTTTGGATTCATGCCCCAAAAAAGCTGCGAAGACGCCCTCTATAAATTCATGCAACATGTTAGAACCAAACTGGACGAAAAGAAAATTATAACCGTCGTGTCGTTGGATATAGAGGGCGCCTTTGACAGCGCATGGTGGCCAGCCATCAGGGTCCAACTGGCAAATGCGAACTGTCCACTGAACATTCGAAAAGTGTTTGATAGCTACCTTGACCAAAGGCAGGTAACGGTGAGATACAACGGGGAAACCTACACGAAGGCGACCAACAAAGGGTGTGTCCAGGGATCTATAGGTGGGCCCATCTTGTGGAACGTGCTGCTGGATCCCCTGCTGAATACCCTTGAGTCCGCAGGTCACTACGTGCAGGCGTTTGCCGACGACGTCGTCATGGTGTTCGATGGTCAGACTGCACAAGAAGTGCAACGACATGCCAACGCCGCTCTCGAGCTTGTTCGGGTGTGGGGCGTCGAAAATAAGCTCAAATTCGCGCCTCATAAGACCAACGCAATGGTAATCACGCGCAAGCTTAAATTCGACACTCCACACTTGAGCATGGGCGGGGTGGACATTGGCATGTCCAAAGAAATTAAGATGTTGGGTGTCACGTTTGACGAGAAGCTCACATTTAAGGCACACGTGTCAAACATTTGTAGGAAGGCCATCAATATCTACCAACAGCTCGCAAGAGCAGCAAAGGCTAGTTGGGGCTTAAACCCCGAAGTGATACGCACAATTTACACAGCGACCATCGAACCCATCATATTGTATGCGGCAAGCGTCTGGGCACCGGCAGCAGAGAAACTTGGGGTGCAAAAACAGCTCGGAGCTCTGCAGAGGGGCTTCGCTCAAAAAATGTGCAAGGCTTATCGCACGGTCTCCCTGAACTCAGCAATGGTCCTTGCAGGGGTGCTCCCGCTTGATCTTCGTGTACGCGAGGTAGCCTCACTATACAGGATCAGGAAGGGGGCGGCCCTGCCGGGACTGGGGGACAGGGAGATCGAGCGATCAATGCCAGCAACGAAGGCGCCACACCCCGCAACAGTCGCGGACCTAGAGTTGACATGCCTCAGAGACCAGAATGACGTGGACGCAAATAGTAGCTGTGCAGTAAAAATCTTCACGGACGGCAGCAAGGTTGGAGGAAGAGTCGGCGCAGCGCTGTCCTTATGGGAGGGCGAAGAGGAAACTCGGACCGTCAAACTTTGCTTGCCGTCTTACTGCACAGTGTACCAAGCGGAACTGCTGGCTGTCTGCGAGGCCACGAGGCGAATCAAGAGGCACGGGGCACCCACATTCGGAATTTACAGCGACTCAATGGCAGCATTACAGACGATCGCTAACCTTGGTTCCCTCCATCCACTAGCAGTAGAAACCCGCGAGAACCTTACAGAAATATCTCGACAGAACAAAGTAGTATCTCTGTTCTGGATTAAAGCTCATGCTGGATTGGAGGGAAACGAGAGGGCAGATCAACTTGCCAAAGAAGCCGCTACAGCACCTAGAAAGAGAAAACTGGACTACGAACATTTTCCCGTCTCATTTGCGAAGCGACAGCTCAGACTGGAGTCGATTCGCGAATGGGATGCGAGATACAAGTCAGGTGAAGTAGCCGGAGTCACAAAACTCTTCTTCCCGGATGTGGTTGCCGCGTACGGCGTGATCCGTAAATTTGAGCCGACATTCTTGAGCACACAACTGTTGACCGGCCATGGGGGATTCTCTGAATACTTAAACCGCTTTAAGTGCAAGGAGAGTACCTCATGTACTTGTGACCCGGGTGAAAAGGAGTCCGTTCCCCACATTATCCTGGAATGCCCAGTGTTCGGATACGAAAGGTATAGGATTGAACAGAAACTGGACACGAAACTGACAGTGGAAAATGTAAAACTTATTATGCTTGACAAACGAAGAAAGGAGTTCATGGACTATTGTCTTAAACTAGTAGAAACAGTCGTAAAGAGAAACAAGTAACAAAAGTATGATGACCGTATATTATGAGATATATATTGTACATCATACGCAATAACCATATGGAATATAAGAATTATAAGAAATGTAAGCTTAGTCTAAGTAGAAATAAGTGTAGAACCTAAACTAAATAGTATGTAAGAATATTGTGTGAAACAATACTGGGCAAAAAGAAGCTCAGGAAAAATGTGGGTAGTGTAAACCCGAAATCCCAATAATTATGTGAAATAGATTTAAAACTAGTAATAAGCATAGAAAGTAAGCAATAGATGTAAACTAGTTGTATTAGAATAAAAATTGCCTAAAACCTGCTGTACATTAACTTAATAAAGAAACCTGCGTATGTTGTAATTTGGTACCCAGAAATAAAGAAACATTTTAATAAGAGTAGATAGAATAGACAAGATTAAAACCGGAATCCCACCGGAAAATAGCATAATAGAGAAAGTAAGAAAGAAAGAAAAAGTATGCGGAATAAAAGTGCGAGAGGAATAATTGATAGAACTGGAATGAAAGAGTAGCATAGATAACATAGGCTCTGATATTGTGTCAGAGGAGGTAGATTTAAAAAAAAAAAAAAAAAAAAAAAAAAAAAAAAAAAAAAAAAAAACCTAACCTAACCTAACCTAACCTAACCTAACCTAACCTAACCTAACCTAACCTAACCTAACCTAACCTAACCGCTGGAAGAACTTCTGCACAAGACAAGACAGAGAAGGGGTTTGGGAAGGTATCTACCGTGTGATAGGGAGGACTAAGGGAAGAGGAGAGGACCAGCCACTAGTGAAAGATGGGGAAGTACTGGACGCAAAAGGCTCGGTCGAATTACTGGCGGAAACCTTTTACCCAGAGGACCAGTCAAGCACCGATAGCACCTACCATCGCCTTATTAGGGAAAAGGCCGACGCCGTGAATGCTGGAGGGCATGATGAGTCATGCGAACCACCATTCACGATGGCCGAGCTGATGGCAGCGTGCGAATCATTCAACGTCAAAAAAGCGCCAGGAGCAGATGGTCTCACGGCCGATATTTGTAGCCAGGCTATTAGGAGTGCCCCCGAGACAGCCTTGGCGCTCCTAAACGGCTGCCGGAGAACACACCTCTTCCCTGAAATCTGGAAAGAAGCGACCGTTATTATCCTAAAGAAGCCCGGGAAAACTGATTATAGCACCTCGAAGGCATACCGACCAATCGGACTTTTACCAATTTTCGGAAAAATTTATGAGAAGATGTTGGTGGCCCGCCTCAAGTATCACTTGATCCCTAGGATGAGTACTCGTCAGTACGGATTCATGCCCCAGAGAAGCACCGAGGACTCCCTCTATGCACTAATACAGCACATACGCGGTAAGCTGATACAAAAGAAAATTCTAGTAATGATATCATTGGACATAGAGGGAGCCTTCGACAGCGCATGGTGGCCGGCTATAAGGGTCCGTCTGGCTGAGGAACAGTGTCCAGTCGGCTTGAGGAGGGTCATCGACAGCTACCTCAGAAACCGAAGGGTCAGGGTCAGGTATGCAGGTGAAGAGTACTGCAAGGCCACAAGCAAGGGTTGTGTCCAGGGTTCTATTGGAGGACCAATTTTCTGGAACTTGTTACTGGACCCGCTATTAAAGAGCTTGGAAGCCAGGGAGGACTATTGCCAAGCTTTTGCAGACGACGTTGTGCTGATTTTCGATGGTGACACAGCGTTGGAGATCGAGGGACGTGCCAATGCCGCTCTCGAACATGTTCGGGCGTGGGGTGTTCAAAATAAGCTAAAGTTTGCTCCGCAAAAAACAAATGCAATGGTTCTTACGCGCAAATTAAAATACGACATCCCGCGCTTGAGCATGGGCGGGATAGACATTGTCATGTCCAACGAGATCAAAATCCTGGGTGTCACCATCGATAAACAGCTGACTTTTAACACACACGTCGCAAATGTGTGCAGAAAGGCAATAGGAATCCACAAACAGCTCATCAAGGCAGCAAAGACCAGCTGGGGACTTCATCCGGAAGTCATCAGAATAATATATGTGGCTACCGTCGAACCAATCATCCTGTACGCCGCCAGCGTATGGGCTCCAGCCGTCGAGAAACTGGGTATCAAGAAGCAGTTGGCAGCAGTGCAGCGCGGCATCGCGCAAAAACTGTGCAAAGGGTACCGGACGGTCTCCTTGAACTCCGCGCTAGTGCTGGCTGGGATACTGCCTCTCGACCTGCGAGTTCGCGAAGCGGCTTCGTTATACGAGGCCAGGAGAGGGGTGCCTCAGCCAGCACTTGGCGACAGGAGCGTCGAGCAGACCGCTTCGGCAATGGAGGCTCCACACCCCGCAGAGCGCGCTGAGCTAGAGCTCGTAAGCCTGGTAAACCAAGAGCAACTAGATGCCCAGAACGAACTTGAAGTTCGTATCTTCACGGACGGGAGCAAGATTGGGGGCAAGGTTGGAGCGGCACTATCCGTGTGGAGAGGTGACGCCGAAACCAAAACCCTCAAGCTTGCTCTCCCACACTACTCCACCGTTTACCAGGCTGAGCTTCTGGCAATATGCGTCGCAACCAGGGAGATACTCAAGCACAGTGCGCAATCGTTTGGAATCTTCAGCGACTCCATGGCGGCCCTCCAAACGATCCAGAATTATAATCGGTACCACCCCCTGGCAGTAGAGACAAGGGCCAACCTTCGGTCCTTGTCGATCCAAAACAAGGCTGTTACCTTGTTTTGGATCAAAGCCCATGCGGGGTTGGAAGGAAATGAGAGGGCCGATGAACTTGCCAAAAGAGCCGCTGAAGGTTCCAAACGAAAGCCCGATTACGACCTGTGTCCGGTTTCATACGTCAAGCGATGCATCCGAATGGCAACTCTTGACGAGTGGAACCGGAGATACGGTTCTGGAGACACTGCTTCAGGGACGAAACTGTTTTTCCCGGATGCGGTGGCGGCCTACAGGATAGTCAGGAAAATCAAAATCAATAACGTAACAACGCAGATCATGACGGGGCACGGTGGGTTCTCGGAATACTTGAATCGCTTCAAGTGCAAGGAGAACCCATCGTGCATCTGCGATCCTGACATTGCTGAGACGGTGCCACATATATTGTTCAATTGTCCTGTATTTGACAAAGAAAGGCTTGAGGCTGAGCACGAACTCGACACCAATCTAAACGCCGAAAATGTGTGGCAATTAATGAAGGGAAGACAAAGAGAAACGTTTATAGAATTTTGCGTAAAAATCTGTATTAAAGTGATAGAGAGAAATAAGAGTGTATAAGAAAAAATGTTTGCATAATATTGTACAAAATATTAGGGTCAAGCATTAAAAACAGAAATATTAATAGTTAAAGAACGCAATAAACCATTGCTTAGTATTTAGGTTACACATATATTTATACTGTTTTAATTTAAATAGTCTTAAGAAATAACCGGAGTAAAGATAAAAGACAACAAAGGGATGTTTGCTTTGAACTTTAAATGTACTAGTTGTTAAGGAATAGAAAATAAGTAAAGTAGTCCTAAGAAACATGTAATTATATATTATTAGTAAAATAGATGTATACTTTGTAAAGTAAGAAAATCAAAATTGTAATAGTATTAAGAAATAGATATAAGATAAATTAAGAACTAAATTGTAAAGAAAAATAAAAAACTTGTGTGGCTATGTGTTATCCCCAAATAAAAATGAGGAATAGTTAACAGTATAGGGAAAAGTAGAAGGGCGTCCTACCCTTGGAGACAGAAAGGAGAAAGAATGAAAGAAAGATAAAGTATGCAGAATGAAAGTGCGAGAGGAATAATAGCGAGAACTGGTATGATTGTAAAGCTGAGAATAGGCTCCGATTACGTTGGAGGTAGAAGTATAAAAAAAAAAAAAAAAAAAAAAAAAAAAAAAAAAAAAAAAAAACCTAACCTAACCTAACCTAACCTAACCTAACCTAACCTAACCTAACCTAACCTAACCTAACCTAACCCAGTTGCACTCGGTCTGCCGAGCCGTTAACAGCTAAAACCCACGCGCTCCGCACATAAAAAATCATTTTATTGGGTTTTTGTGCTCCGATTTTAAAGAAAGAAGTGTCGTTGGGTGCGGAAACCTAAGCCGCACAAAGTGACGTGTTAAAATCTTGCTTATCTACAGTGCCGAATAAGTTTTCAGTGCAAAACAGCGTTTTTAGAGGTTAAGTGAAAATTCGCTTAACTAAAAACGCGTACGCTGCCTGAACAAGATCGACGACCCCCTGCTTTTTCATCGACATCGTGTGCACACCGTGGTACCTGATCATCTGAGCGACTGAAAACCACCCTGACATCCCCAACTGGCGAGTTATTCAGGAAATTCGGAAAACCACGTGTCCTGAAAAGGCAGAAGGAGTGGAGTCAGCAGCACGAAACTTGGCGTATACTTGGACCATCATAACACAAGGCGAGTGCAACAACAAATAGAATTTTAAGACAACTGGTATAATTTACATAACAGTTTAAAATTTGGAAATTTCGACCTTCATAACTTTGGACACAAGACGATTATCAAAATTCTTCAACTGCAGCCTGGTGCGCGCTCATTAGTACATTAGAGACTCTAAGTTCTAGATTTTTAGATATAACGGTTTTCAAATTACAGGGAAATTTTCAGTAAAATCACTTTTTCAAAATATTTTCAGTTTTACTTTTGATTTTTTTTTTTTTTTTTTTTTTTTTTTTTTTTTTTTTTTTTTTTTTTAATTTTATTAGTGTATCTTGTAGCCCTTTATTTAACCCATTTTTTACATATTTTTTCAAATTTTTCTGTTAATTAGTTTCAAAGTTATTGAATTTTACATCTTTTTTGTTCATAACTCTTTAATTATAGGAAATAATTAGTTTTTTAAGTTATTATTGTGTTGTCTTACCATATACGGACTTGATTAAGCCCAAACTCGGGCCCTATAGCATTTAATTTGGCTGTTTTGACAAAAAACACCAAAATAGGTTTTTAGGTTTAAACTTTTAGATTAAGATAACTTGAGAACCGCTGGCCCGTTTTAGCTCGTTTTTTCACTCCGGCCAGTGGATTATATTTAGTTTTAAGATTTTTCAGTTTTCAGCCTGTTTCAGGCCTTCCAAAAATCTGTCGCTGAAACTGCTTTCAGGTCATACCTGAAGTGACGCCGAGCTGTAGGTCCAAAACCCCGTCTCTTTGTGACGTAGGGTTCCATAGTTACGGACGATTTAATACAGCTTTTGACAGTTCGGCGGCCATCTTGTTCAGTTTCAAACCACTGTAACTCCTAAACCGGTGGTCGTAGGAAGTAGCGGATTTCGACGTTACAGACAGGAGCCCGCTGCCCTACTTACCCCAAGTTTTCAGGAGGTTTGGAGCTGAAAATTTTCAGGACTCTGAAAGTAGTTTCAGCGGACAGAGGAGCTCAGGCCGAGTTGGGAGAGCCCAAACTCGGGGGGTCTGCGACTCTCTCGAAGGAAGTTATCCGTTGTCAAAGTACGCCTTTGACAGCACAGCGGCCATTTTGAAAAATCTTTAAACAACCATAACTTCCGAACGGAGAGTCGTACAGGGCCGGGACTTCCACTGGTTATATTGGCAGGCCACAGAGCATAGGGGGAGACTATTTTCAGGAGTTTTCCTGAAGAAAACATTTTTCAGGCTGAAAGCTTTTTCAGTGGACTGGTCTCACCGAGCCAAGTTCGAGGAGCCCAAACACCGAGGCTTTTGGACCGGCGGTTCCGGAGAAATCCTCTGTAACCACTTTGGGTTTTTAACTTTGGTGAAAAACCCGAAATTTTAGGTTAAGATATCTCCGGAACCCCTTGGTCTAACTGAATCGAGTTTGGGTTCGTCTGAGAGGGCTCGGTGAGAGCTATCCACTGGATGATACAAATCGACTCTATATAGAGTCCTACCAGAGGTCACTCTACTTTTGAAGAAATTTGACTTCTGGAGTTCTTGTGACTGTACTTAGTGCTTGACCTGCTCTCTGAGCGAAGGAAAGACCACGACAACTCTATGTAGAGCAAAATTTTTCGACAAGCTAAAGATTTTCTTTTGAAGTCTTAGATCTTTTATATTTTTATTTTTACTTTTTTTTCATATACACCTTTACCTTTTACTTTTAACTTTTACACACTTGACGCAAACCTCCGACATGAACGCATTCAGGACCCCGCTCAAGGCGAAGTCAGCTGATGGTGAAAAATCACCAAATCCGACCATTTCGCCACCAAAGGTGAGACGCAGCGATGGAGAACCAGAGGCCGCAGGGCCTTCTAACGTGAACCCGAACAAAACGCCCTCCCCCCAAATCACCAAGACGGCGCAGGCTGGCCCTGCGAGACTTATTCAGAAGCCTCTCCAATCACGGCTTGTGCAAATCCACTCCCCGCCAAAACCTCAATACGCGGACCGGTCGGCAGAGGCAAAGGCCTGCTTGACCAAGGCAAAAGTCCTGCTCAACACCTCAAGGAACACCAAAAACGAGATCAAAGCCGGCGTATTCGACGTGCTGGACCGGTTGTTCCAGCTGGTCAAGGAGGCCGAAAAATTGGCAAAGTCAAAAAGAGTGGGGCCTGACAATGCACAGCCCGAAGGCCTAGCCGCCGACCTCACCTTCACAAATATTGCCGACCCAGCACCTAACTATGGCCATCTCGAGGCTCAACTAAAGAGCCACTCACTGCTGCTGGAGAGCCACACCAGGAGGATGGAGGACCTGAAGGTGGTTATCGAGCAGCACAAGCAGACCGTGGAGAACAGCACCGCCACGACATACGCGAGCGTAGCGGCGACCCACAGCGGAAACGCGTACCCTATGCGTAGTACGCTACACTCGATCGTCGTTACCTCCAAAGACGAAACGGAGACTGGGGATGAAGTACTGGACAAAGTGCGGAAAGTCGCGGATGCTAAAGAAGGCTGGATTAAGGTTGAAAAGGTGAGGAAGGCGAAAGACAGGAAGATAATAATGGGCTTCCAAACAATGGAAGAGCGAGATAAACTCAAAGTGCGACTAGCAAGAGACAGTCAGGACCTCCATGTCGAGGAGGTGAAGAACAAAGACCCGCTACTGATTCTAAGGAGTGTCCTCTCTGTTAACACGGACGAGGACATCCTCAAAGCATTGAAGAACCAGAACAGAGATGTTTTTCACAACCTCGACAAGGAGGAGGACAGGGTGGTGGTGAAGTTCCGGAGAAGGACAAGGAACCCACACACCTGTCACGTTGTGGTCAGCGTCTCGCCAACAATTTGGAAACGTTCAACAGAGCTCGGATACCTGCACGTAGACCTCCAGCGCGTAAGGGTCGAAGACCAGACCCCACTGGTACAGTGCACGCGCTGCCTAGGCTACGGGCATGGTAGACGATACTGTAAAGAACCGGCTGACTTGTGCAGTCACTGCGGCGGCCCCCACTTGAGGTCGGAATGCGCCGACTTCTTAACGGGTGTTGCGCCCAAGTGTCAAAATTGCACAAGAGCGAAACTCGGGGACGCTGGCCACAACGCCTTTAGCTCCGAGTGCCCAACACGCCGCAAATGGGATGAAATAGCAAGGTCCACGGTGGCATATTGCTAAGGGCACCCAGGGGGCACAACATGCTTATAAATTCGCACAGGCTAACCTCCAACGAAAGAAGCTTGCGACAAATGAGATGTTTCTGGAGGCGGAGAAACGCGGAATAGCGGCTGCGCTCATCCAAGAGCCTTACGTCGGCAATATCAAGACGTTGAAGAGTCAGAGGGGAGTGAGGATCTTCCAAAGCACTGATGTAGGAGAAGGGACTGTTAAGGCGGCAATTGCCGTCTTTGATAATGACATAAACGTCATCCAATACCCGAAACTCACCACCAACAACATCTCTGTGGTGGGAATCCAAACCAGTGCTTGGGAGATCACACTCGTCTCGCTCTATTTTGAGCCAGATAAGCCGATAGATGAATACCTAGAACATCTCAGGAAAATTGAGGTTGCAAATGGCTCTAAGCCACTGATCGTTGGAGGGGACGTCAATGCGAAGAGCACGTGGTGGGGAAGCCCAGTTATTGATAATAGAGGCGAAGACGTGTGTGGAACTCTCGGGGAGATGGGGCTTCATGTACTCAACGTAGGGGAAATCCCGACCTTCGACACTATCAGAGGAGGACAGAGGTACAGCAGCTACGTCGACATCACAGCCTGCTCGACGGATATCCTTGGATTGGTGGATGACTGGAGAGTGGATGAAGGTTTAACGAGCTCCGACCACAACGGCATTACATTCAATATTAGATTACGTAAATCAAAAGGCATTAGAATAGAAAGAACGACAAGAATTTACAATACCAAAAAAGCCAATTGGGACGAATTTCATGAGAAATTCAACCAATTAGCTACAGAATACAACGTCACTAAATTAGAAATAGATAAGATTAGTAGCACTGAGCAAATAGACATAATAACAAGCAACTTAACCAAAGCAATTAAAGAAGCATGCGATTCGGCAATGCCAATCAAAACTAGAAAAGAAAACTTTACCTTGCCGTGGTGGTCGGAAAATCTCGAGAAGCTAAAGCAATTAGTCACCACCAAGAAGCGAAGAATCCAGAGCGCTGCTCCTGTCCGAAGATCGAAGGTCGTCGGAGAGTACCTGAAACAGAAAGAAGAGTATGAACTAGAGGAAGCAAAAGCGGCAACCGAGAGTTGGAAAGAGTTTTGCTGCAAGCAGGATAGGGAAGGGGTTTGGGAGGGGATATATAGGGTAATAGGAAGGACTACACGTAGAGAAGAGGATCTGCCCATGGTGAGGAATGGAGAAGAATTAGACGCGAAAGGCTCCGTGAAATTTATCACGGAAACCTTTTACCCGGACGACTCTGTCAGTGCTGACGATGATTACCATTGCCACATCCGCCTGGAAGCAGACAGAGTCAACAAAGAGGAGAACAGGGATAACCTTGATCCGCCCTTCACCATGGCAGAATTGAAAACAGCCAGTGATTCTTTCAACCCCAAAAAGGCTCCGGGAATAGATGGCTTCACAGCCGACATCTGCAGCCGTGCCATTCGCAGTGCGCCAGAGACATTCCTGGCCCTTCTGAACCAATGCCTGGAATATGGATACTTTCCACAGTCTTGGAAGGAGGCTACGGTTGTGGTTTTGAGAAAACCGGGTAAAGGGGATTATACCACACCGAAAGCATACAGACCAATCGGCTTGCTACCCATTCTAGGTAAAATATTCGAGAAGATGCTGGTGGCCCGCCTCAGGTTCTACATATTACCTAGGATGAGTACTCGCCAGTACGGATTCATGCCGCAGAGGAGCACTGAAGACTCCCTCTATGATCTTATGCAGCACATCCGCAATAAAATTCATGAAAAGAAAATCGTAACACTTGTATCGCTAGACATAGAGGGAGCCTTCGACAGCGCCTGGTGGCCAGCTATCAGAGTCCGACTGGCTGAGGAAGAGTGTCCGGTCAACCTGAGGAGGGTCGTCGACAGTTACCTGAGAGACAGAAGGGTCAGAGTCCGGTACGGTGGAGAAGAGTACTCAAAAGGCACTAACAAAGGCTGCGTGCAGGGCTCCATCGGAGGCCCCTTCTTCTGGAACCTGCTCTTAGACCCACTTTTGAAGACTCTGCAGGGGAGAGGAGACTACTCCCAGGCATTCGCGGACGACGTTGTTCTTGTCTTCGATGGTGACACAGCAACAGAAATCGAGCGGAAAGCAAATGCCACCCTCGACCATGTTCGGGCGTGGGGTGTTAAAAATAAACTCAAATTTGCACCACATAAAACCAATGCGATGGTCATTACCAAGAAATTAAAGTATGATACCCCACGCCTGAGCATGAGCGGGATTGACATAAACGTTTCAAAAGAAATCAAGATTCTGGGTGTCACCATCGACGACAAGCTAACATTTAACACTCATGTGTCCAACGTATGCCGCAGAGCCATAGGTGTTCACAAGCAACTGTGTAGAGCGGCGAGGGTGAGTTGGGGACTAAATCCAGAGGTCATCAAAATTATTTATACAGCAACTGTAGAACCGATCGTCCTGTACGCCGCCAGTGTATGGGCCCCAGCAGCAAGTAAGCTGGGAGTCATAAAGCAGCTGGGTGTCGTGCAACGTGGGATTGCACAGAAAATGTGCAAAGCCTACCGCACTGTCTCCCTGAACTCGGCACTGCTTCTGGCTGGGTTGCTCCCTCTAGATCTCCGGGTCCGAGAGGCGGCCTCACTGTATGAGACCAGGAGAGGTGTACCCCAGGCAGTGCTAGTGGGCAGGGAGGTGGAGCGGGTGGCCTCCGCTATGGAATCCCCGCATCCAGCTAGGCGTATCGACCTGGAGTTCGTAAGTCTGGCTGACCGTGAGCAAGTCGACGCCAACGCAAACCTGGAAGTTAAAATCTTCACTGACGGCAGCAAAATAGAAGGGCGCGTCGGAGCCGCTCTTTCCATATGGAGAGGCGACGCCGAGGCGCGTGCTATCAGATTGGCGCTACCGGATTACTGCACGGTCTACCAGGCGGAACTTCTGGCGATATGCCGGGCAACTAGGGAAATCCAGAAGCACTCGGCATCCAGCTTCTGAGTGTTCAGCGACTCCATGGCTGCCCTCCAGACAGTGAAAAACCACAGTTGCCTTCATCCCCTAGCAGTGGAAGCCAGGGATAATTTAACGACAGTATCCCAACAAAACAAAATGGTAAACTTGTTTTGGATAAAGGCCCATGCAGGGTTTGAGGGCAACGAAAGAGCGGATCAGCTGGCAAAGGAGGCCGCCCTGAGTAACAAGAGGAAACCTGACTACGACCTGTGCCCGGTTTCTTTCATCAAGCGTCACATTCGTATGGTGACGCTTGATGAATGGAACCAAAGGTATACGGCGGGTCAGACGGCGTCTGTTACAAAAATGTTTTTCCCGGACGCAGTGACGGCGTACAGAACGGTCAAAAAGATGGCAAAAAACCCAATACTAACACAAATTATGACGGGGCACGGTGGGTTCTCCGAATACTTGCATCGCTTCAAGTGTAAGGGGAACCCATCGTGTATCTGTGACCCTGGAGTAAGCGAAACGGTCCCACACCTACTCTTGAACTGCCCGGTGTACGCGACAGAAAGGTACAAATTAGAGAATGAAATAGATACGAAACTCGAGAGAGAAAGCATTAGGGAAATAGTATCTGGGAGAGAAAGACAAAAATTTTTAAACTATTGTATAAAAATCTGCAATAAAGCAATAGAAAGAAACAAAAGTGTTTAAGTTGTTAAAACTATGTTTCAAATATATTAGTACATATATTTTATGTAAACATAGAAAATTAAGAAGTAAAATAGACCATAATTAGCAGAATAAGTAGAAATGAAAATAGTATGTAAGATTCATGTTAAAAATGAGAAACTAATATTGTATATAGGTTAAGAAGAGAATGTTTTAACACTATGGCAGTGATTTATTTTCCTAAAAATAAAAATAAAAAAGGATAAGAATGTGAAAGAGTAGAATATAAGATAGGATATAAGATAGTTGTAATGATGCAAAGAAACACCTGTAATAGATAAGGAATAGTAATAAAAATAGACCTAAAAAATATGTAATAGAAATAAAATAGTATTAAGATTGCTGAAACAACATCTGTAAAACATCGAATAAAAATAACATCTATGTGTTGAATTGTTTACACCCGAAATAAAAGAAAAATAATAGATAGTACAGAATAGGGATTAAGTAGAAGGGCGTCCTACCCTTAGAGACAAAAGAAGATAGAATGCTAGAAAGATAAAGTATGAGGAATGAAAGTGCGAGAGGAATAATTGCGAGAACTAGTATGATTGTATAGCCGAAAATAGGCTCCGATCACGT